>VKOC01046635.1:0-32913 GCA_009364415.1 Spea multiplicata | reverse complement strand
CCAGAGACAGACAGTAATGTCCGCCGCTGGAGGAGCAGGCTCGCAAGGGAGCGGTATCGGAGGTCTTTAACAGACCTCCGGCTCCCTTGTGTGATTTCAAGCCGGTTCAATCTCCCTTGAACCCGGCTTAAAATCACTGAAGGGAGCCGGAGGTCTGTTAAAGACCTCCGATACCGCTCCCTTGTGATCCGCACGGCAACAGCTGCTGTGCGCCGGACTTTGCTGTCAGATCCCGGCGCACAACACTGAAGCCGCGCCCACCGCCCTCTGACCCGGAAGAAGACAGAGAAGACAAGAACTGAAGAAGAGGAGGCAAAGAAACTGAAAGAAGAAAAGAGGAAAGGTAGGAAAACAGAGTGACAGTGAGAGTGGATTGGTATACGTGTGGATTGGTATATATGTGTGTGGATTGGTATCTATGTGTAATAGTATATACGTGTGGATTGGTATATATGTGTGGATTGGTATATATGTGTGGCTTGGTGTATATATGTGTGGCTTGGTGTATATATGTGTGGCTTGGGTGTAATATTCATGTGTGGCTTGGTGTATATATGTGTGGCTTGGTGGGTGTATGTGTGTGGCTTGGTGTGTATGTGTGTGGATTGGGTGTGTATGTGTGTGGATTGGTGTGTCATGTGTGTGGGATTGGGTGTGTATGTGTGGTGGATTGGTGTGGTATGTGTGTTGGATTGGTGTGTATGTGTGTGGATTGGTGTGTATGTGTGTGGATTGGTATGTGTGTGAGAGTGATGGGTGTTATGCTGTACCATTTCCAATGTATTTTTCATTATATAATTACGCTCTAAAGTACATCATAACTCCCATCACTCTATACTGTTCCATACAGTGGCAGAGCTGGGAGGCAGAGGCCTTGCTCCCCCACCGCAGGACTCCTGAAAGGTAAGTGAACTTCAAAGAGGGAGAGGGTAGATAGTTAGGAGGGGTAGATAGGGAGAAGGGAGTGAGACGGGGGATAGGGGGTAGATAGGGCAATCATACTCCTATCATGCCAAGTCTGCAAGTACATCCTGGAATCTGGGTATGCCTGGGCATGATAGGAATGTGATTGCTGTTAAATAGGACATAACAATTAAATAACAATATATTATATATATATATATATTGTTATTTAATTGTTTTGTCCTATTTTGGTGTGTTACTTACATAAAAGTGTTAGATTTTTTTATTTGGTTTTGGCCAGGTAAATGCTGCACTTTCTGTCTCAGTCCAGAATTTGTTTCGGTGCATCCCTACTACTAAGCCAGACAATGAAGTGGTAGGCCTACACCACATCAATGTTTGGTGTAGTATATAGTGATTGTTATATAGTGATTGGAGTTTTGTTACAAGTTTTGATTCCTTTCTTTTTTTGGGATGGGGGGGGCGCCAGAACACCTAAGGCCGGCTCTGAAGACCTTACATGACTTATCTACAAAGCTGTGTTGGCTTGTGCCAGGATGAAGTGGCAGAGTTTACCAACTGGTTTAAGGATGAATTGCAGTCTACCTTCGACTACTTTTAAGCAGTCTAGTTCAGGGGCGTCCATCCTGCGGCCCTCAAGCTGCTGCAGGACTACATCTCCCATCCTCCTCAGCCAGCCCCTTAGCATTATGGGAGATGTAGTCCTGCAGCAGCTGGAAGGCTGCGGGTTGGACGCCCCTGGTCTAGTTCCTTTGCATCTGCTGTATCTATGGTTTTTGCTTCTTAGCCGGTACCTCTGGTCCAACTGGATGAAGAACCAGGATCTTTCTCAGATGCCAATGTCTCCTACCATGCTCCATCTTCTTGGGAATCAGAGTTAAAATGTCTCCTTTCTGTTCAGTGGAAGAAACTGATAAATTGTCGTCCTCTATTAGATCAGTATTGAGGTAGAAGATATGTCCAGCAAGGTTGACCATTACGAGGGGCATACTAGGAAGAACAAGGTTTTCTTAGTCCTTCCCTCCCTTTCTTCCATCATCTCAGAGCAACAGTGGCACCCAAAGAAGAGACTATCTCTAAGAGGGTTAAAAGGCTGTTTCCTTTAGACTCCCAAGAGCTCAGATTTTTGGGAAGCTCCTAAATTAGATACCTCTGTGGCCAAGGCTACAAAGAAGACAACTATTCCATTGGAAGACGCCTCTCACTTCAAGGATCAAATTGATAAAAAGGCTATAGGTGCTGCAAAAGAATCCTTTGAGGCAGCAGCAGTGGGTTTTTGACCCCTCCCTTACCATTACTTCAGCTTCCCCTGTGCTGTGAAGATTTTGCTTTTGGATCAACAGCAACAAATTAACAGATATAGGAAAGGCTGAACTTGATGGACGCATGTCTTTTTTCAGCCTATGTAACTATGTAACTATGTATGTAGCATGTTGTTGAAGATCTGGTATCTATTCCAGGGGTAGAACAGGTGGCCAGAAATATTTGACACTTCAAGACCTCCACAACAATTCCACATGTCTTGTCCTCGTAAAATCCCCTGAAATGTGAAGGCCTATCTGCTATTATAGAATAATTTTATCCGTAAAGAGGCCCTTGCACTTTTGGCATTTTTCCTGCTCCTCGCTTATTTACCAGGGTGATGTCAGCAGTGTACAGCATTCCTCAGATGAGAGGCTATCAAAGTGGTCCTCTACCTAGGCGACTGGCAGGTCTCAAGCCTGTTACTACTTCCTTCAGATGGTGGCTGAAAGAAGAGAATCTTTTTGGGCTCTCCTGGAACCCTCTATGCTGGACTATAGTAATGACAGAAGCCAGTCTTTAAAGGACAATATCATACATGGAACCTGTTCTGTGGAGGAGTCTCTCCTCCAATCACTTGTAGCTACTGGGTGTTTAGCAAGCTCCCCAGCTAATTTTAACAGGTAACTCTACACTTCTGCCGTTTATCCACAAACAAGGGGGGACAAGAAGCAAGAGACTACAGTCCCCTGACTGCCAGAGTTCAAACTGCTTCGGCTATCTGCAGCTATCTACCACCAACATTGAGGCAGATTTTCTTACCAGACAGCCCATTCTGATTGGACAATGGAGCTCACACAAGGATGTACCATATTGGCTTGAATATAGGCCGCACCCTTAAAGTTTGGTACTATTTTAAAGAAAAAAAATTACACATTAGTGAAATGGCAAAACAGTATTTTATCTAATGAACAGGTATTCATGTCTTTTAACATTTTTGGTATCTATTATACAGTTTGTCAGCATATGCTATATACAAACAGAAAACCAATAGCCATTTTAAGGTCCCCCGCCTTAATTCATAATTCAACTTACTTATAGATATGCCCCTCTGCCCCCCAGATTTGCCACTCTGCCCCTAATCTGCTTTATAACCCCCGATATACTTTATGCCCCCTAGAAATGCCCACCTGCCCCCCCCCCGGTGTGAACGTCTGTGCCATACGCGTAAACAACCTCCACTGCTGGCACTTCCGCCGGGGCTCCTATGGTGGAGCACAGGAAGATTGTCACGCCAGTGCCCTACCGTAGAAGGCCCAGCAGGAGTGCTGGCAGGGGAAGCGCTGCGGGGGATCTGGGTCCTAACCCTGCTGCTTTCCCGCAACAGGGCTAAATGAAAAAGGAAAAAAAAAAGACGTGCCCGGGTGTCGGGCGAAACGAACTGTGCTAAACTGCGCTAAACCCCGAATATAGGCCGCACCCCCACTTTAAAGACCTAAAGTGGGGGGAAAAAGTGCCGCCAATACGGTATTTCATTACAGCATAGACAGGTGAGGACTCCCTCAAATAGGATTCATGGCCATGGATTTCGACAAGAAAATGTCTTCGGTTGGCCATCCCCTAGGCCTAGATGCACTTGCGCAAAGTAGGAATTTTCATCTGCCTGATCTCCTGAGTTCTCAGGAAGATAAAGAAAGAAGCCAACTTAATTTCTCCCTTTTTGGCCCAAAAAAGATTTGGTTCCTGGAGCTGATTTGTGTAGCAGCAGATCATCCTCTTCCTGGCAGAGAGAAGAGCTATCCTTCACAGCCTGGCTTCTGAAAGGAAGTTGCTAATTAGTAAAGATGTGTCCCCAGCTGTTGTGGGTACCTTTTTTTTCAGTAGGAAACCAGTCACTTTCAGGCAGATACAGCAAGATCTAGACATTCTCCCATTGGTACTGCACATCCGGCATCTCTCTTCATCCCTTAAATCCTGGAATTCACACAGAAGAGATTTGACACTGGCCTAAAGACTAAACTCTAAAGGTACAGGTCGCTGCTTTTTAGCTCTTGTTTGTATTTCAGTCTTGCTGAACATCCTTTGGTCCAGACTTTGCCACCATTTTCATCCGTGCCTCCTTGGTTCAGTGAATCTCCATTTAGGAACCTTTTTTCAGATTCCTCGATGACAGGGTAGTTCTGCATCTGCCTTCAGAATTCCTTCCTAAAGCGGTTTCTGACTTTCATACAAACCAAGAGTTTGTTTTGTGGGTGTTCTGCATCAATCCTAGAAATCCAAAGGAAGAGCAGTTACATACTCTGGGTCAGTTACAATGTACTCAGATCTATTTTTCCTGTTCTGAACTCATCTGTAGGGAAATAATTTTCACTGGGGAAGAAGGTGGAAGTCCACCTTTTTATTAGGGCTGAAACAACTAATCGATAAAATCGATAATAATTGATAATGAAAATCGTTGTCATCGATTAGTCAAATAGATTTTTATCGATTATAAAAAGAGGGTTTTTTCAGAGCAAATGCTCTGAAAAACTCCTCTCCTTATATAATCCGACCTCAAACAGAGATCGGATTATAACACTAGAATCCAGACCCCCCGCAACGCTGCAGGGGACCTGGATTCCCCTCACCGCCGGCCGGCGGTTGTCCGTGCGATGCGCACAGACAACTTCCGCCTCTCCCCTCCACTTCCATTCACCCCTCTGACTCCTCCCCCTCCCATACACCGCTCTGCCTCTCTCCCGACTCCCTGGTGCTTTGTGAACCTCCGTTGCTGACAGGCACTTTCACTGCAGCTTCATAGAAGCCTCAGCGTAAGTGAAGGGCAGTAATGGAGGCTGTCTGTGTGCATCGTGCAGACCCCCACCAGCTGACAGAGAATCGAGGTCTCCTGCAGAGGATCATCCTCTCTGTCAGCCGGTGGGGGTCTGCTTCCATGAAGCTGCAGTGAAAGTGCCTGTAAGCAACGGAGTCGGGACAGAGGCAGAGCGGTGTATGGGAGGGGGGAGGAGTCAGAGGGGTGTATGGGAGCCACCCCTCCCATAGACGTCGTGGCTTCTCCCCCTCCCATAACGCCACTCTGCCTCTCTAACCGGCTCTCCTGGTGTCTTGTGAACCTCCAGTTGCTACAGGAGGCAGAAGTGGTGTATGGGAGGGGGGAGTAGGCAAGTGGTGTATCGTGATTATAGTGGTGTATGGGGGGGTATTATGAATTTCAGGGCATATAGGGGGTATAAGGCATATTGATATTAGGCATATCAGGGGGGCATAAAACATATCTGGGGGTAAAAGGTATATCAGGGGGCTCAGTTGCATATCACTGGCATATAAGGAGTATAAGGCATATCGGGGGCACAGTGGAATCTCTGGCATATAAGAGGTATAAGGCATATGGGGGCAGAGTGGCAAGCTGGGGGTCAGATGTGCATAACTGGGGGCAGTTTGGTAAATAAAAGAAAATTTAAACAAGGCTTTTTTTCTCATAGTTTTTATTAAATATGAAAAATAGTTAACATATGAATTAATATTTACTAATAACTAGTTTGAGAAACACCGTGTTTGGGTTCTTGTAGCTTTTATTATAATGTCAGTAAAATAAGAAGGTGACTAGAGAGAGGCCATTGCAATAAAGAGATGAAAGTGTAAATTGTACGTTTTTTATTACATTATTTTAAATGTGAAAAAATTGCATTTTTTTATCCGATTAATCGATTAATCGAAAAAATAATCGGCCAACTAATCGATTATTAAAATAATCGTTAGTTGCAGCCCTAGGAGAGACATTTATAAATCCTATCAAAAATGCGATGGGAAAGCAGACAAAAGATTAAACACAAAATGGGACGGAAGTGCACAATACCACCTTTGAAAAAGGACAATCGTTCAACCCCAGGTAAGGCATTGATAGAACCCTTGTGTGAGAGGAAGGTTTATAGAGTTAAGTACAGTGAAATTTCTGCACCTTGGCTGGGCATGAACATCCTCTGCTGTAATTTAGGAAAGGAAAGAACAACAGTTTTATTTTATGAACCACATACTGCTCTTTAACTGGAGAGGGTTTTTTGAGAGAACAGGTGAAATTACACCAAATGTTTTATTAGTAGTATGGAAAAGATGCTAGTAAGTTACATGTTTTAGGCAGGGTAACACAACTGGACCATCAAAAAGACAGTCTGTTTTGGAACACCATGGAGACATAATGTAAACCTATTTTTAAATAGAAGCTACAGCAAAAGGTAATACATTATGGTTGTTGTGGGTGACCTAGAAAGGTAAGTCTGTAAAATCTTCAGTGTGCTTTCAAGGAATATATAATTTTGAGGGTTATTGTGTTGTTCATACCACAAGGTGTGCGTTTTTAGTTCAAACGTGAAAATGTCTTAATTATGCAAGTTTTTGGAGATTACACACACTCACTGGTCACTTTATTAGATTCACCTTTCTATAGTAACGGGTTGGGCCCCCCTTTTTGCCTTCAGAACTGCCTTCATTCTTTGTGGCATACTTTTCTACAAGGTGCTTGAAACATTCCTCAGAGATTTTGGTCCATATGGTCATGATGGTATCAAGCAGTTGCTGCAGATTTGTCGGCTGCACATCCATGATGTGCATCTCCTGTTCCACCACATCCCAAAGGTGCGCTATTGAATTGAGATCTGGTGACTGTTGTGGCCATTGGAGTACAATGAAATCATTCTCACGCTCAAGACACCAGTTTGAGATGGTGTGAGCTTTGTGAAATGGTGCATTATCCTGCTGGAAGTAGCCATTAGAAGATGGGTACACTGTGGTCATAAAGGGATGGACACGGTCAGCAACAATACTCAGGTAGGCTGTTGCATTTAAACAATGCTCAATTGGTACTAAGGGGCCCAAAGTGTGCCAAGAAAATGTCCCCCACACCATTATACCACAACCACCACCAGCCTGAACCGTTGATACAAGGCAGGATGGATCCATGCTTTCATCTGAATGTCGCAGCTGGAATTGCCTGGTCATTAGACCAGGCAACATTCTTCCAGTCTTCCATTGTCCAATTTTGGTGAGCCTGTGTGAATTGTAGCCTCAGTTTCCTGTTGTTAGCTGACGGGAGTGGCGACCAATGTAGTTTTCTGCTGCTGTACCCCGTCTGTTCGTTCAAAGTCACTTGAATCCCCTTTCTTCCCCATTCTGATGTTCAGTTTGAACTTCAGCAAGTCTCTTTGTATACAAATGATTGCATGTATATAGTTGTTTAACCCTGTGTTGGTAGCCATCTGAGACTTGTGGGCATACAAGGGTTAATGTGTATTTTATATTTTCAAACTGATGTTCCTCCTTTGTATAATCATTTTATGTTTATTGGTGCTGCTTCCTGTCTGCACTGCCATTATCTTGAAGTGATGTTATTGATCCTTTGTTGTGGTGTAATGTGAACTATTGTATCTCAGGATGTAATTAAATGCCCGAGTTAATTTCCTTATGTTAGCTTTCCTTTTGTATACAAAGTACTGGGTTGTTTGTAGTGTTTTACCCACCCCCTGTTTTCCTATATAACCTTGTCTGCCTTGCAATAAACAGAGAAGTCTTTTCCAAGAGTTTGGTGTGTGTCCATTTCTGAGGAGGGTTGCGGCAGAGTCTTCGGATCTGTCAGCTTTGAGCTTAACACTTGGCAGCCTCTGTAAAGGCTCAGGTCAATCCCTGCTACCGACTACTGACCCTTCAGCCTCGCTCCAGAAGTTTCCCCTACTGAGACCAGCATCCTGGGGAGATATAGTCACTGACTTGACCCCGGTCTCAGCAACGCTCCCTTTTGGACGATACATCCTGGGGGAGAGGCAGCTCCAGGTGTCCGTATCGTCACAAACACCTTCACCACAATTGACGTCATGTCTTTAAAAGGGTGTTGAGGCATTCAGCAACAGTGAGATCAGCAGCAGGGACCCCATGTGGACCAAAAAAGTGAGGCATTCATCAACAATGAAAACCGCCACTGTGAGATGGTGATGTCCTTTAGAAAAATAAACAAGTAACATGTACAAATAATTCCTCACTGATGCCATCAGGGGAACCTTCCAGTTGCAACAAAATGTAAAAAAAGTCCATATATATATATATATATATATATAATATATATATATATATATAAACAAATACAAAAAGGAAGCACTCACCTGAACTAGCATTAATTTTAAGGGGGTGCTGCTGAAGACCAAAGTCATACACAATCTCTAAATCAGCGCATTCACATCAAATAGGTTATAAACTCTCATGACTGTAGTTAAAGCTACTTAAAAAGACCTTTCGAGGGGGCGTGGCCTGCAGCTGAAGAGAGAGGATGCACAGCTGAGCTCCTCTCCGTACAACCCTGACAAAACCGGCACAAATCAGCACACTAACCGGCTGAAATTACCGACACACTGGGTCTCAGTACATCGCTTGCCCTGGAGCACGCACCGGACACAGTCTACACCATGACATAGATAAAGCACAGAGAGGATAGCGGTTCCGAAGAAAACCGCGCAAAAATACCGCCATCTTACCTTCCATCCTCCCGGCTTCGTAGTCACCATCCACTGCTTCACACAGACGTAGCTCTGTTACATCCAGGCAGCGGCTGCAACATTTCTACAGCTCCGGCCGCGAAACGGCACTCACATATAATCACAGAGCGAGGATCAGACAGGGTAAGAGACATCTTCACGCCGGCTCTCCGCCATTTTACATTTTACACTTACCGCAACTCCGGCTCTCACACGTTGAGGGAAAAGTCATATCCCGGCCGGGACTCCCAGTAATCCCTGCTATAAACTACATGCTGTCTGCAGCTTTTTAGAGCTGCATCAAGCTTTCGGTTTTGGGCATACTAGTGTCTGATTTTTGGCTGATATAGGGACAAAAGGGGCGGGAAAAAAAAACAAAAAAAAAACGTTCTTTTCAAATATACTGCAAAAATTACCTACTATCAATGGAAAGCAGTAAAATGCAACAAATGCCTCTATATTATCACATCCATATCTTTGATAACTGAAGGGCATGTGACAGTATCCTGATACAGTTTACTACGCTCCCTCCAATTTTGTCTCAACTCACATTATGCCCAGCCGGCGATCTAAAAAACAAACCCCGCTCAAACTTACTACATTTTATTCTCCAAAAGATAACAATCCATCGTTATCTAATCTACTTTCTTCAACGGAAACTACACGAAACTAATATCACTCATCGTCACCTACCCATTACTCTACGTGTTCAACTATGCCTCCCAAACCCACCCCGGCAGCCTCTAATACACTCTTGGAGGAAACTGCCTCACCAGCCTCAATGGGAGATTCTCAACTTTCACCTACTATGGAAACCACCATTAGATCTTTGTTTCAAGAATTTAGAGAATCACTGCAGAAAGACTTTATGTCCTCCCTTAGTACCGTATACAAAGAAGTTACCAGCATAGGGGAACGGACTGCACACCTTGAGGAAAAAATGGGAGAATTTACTGATGCCCACAACGCTTTAGTAGATAACCAAACGAAATGACTGATGATTTATTCGGTCTCAAATTGAAATTGGCAGACTTAGAGGATAGGTCTAGACGCAACAATATTAGATTCCGTGGAATTCCAGAATCCGTACAAGCTCCCGACCTCAGGGACTTTCTCATTGATTATTTTACAATTCTTACACCTCAAGTGAATCAACGAGATATGATTATTGATAGGGTCCACAGAATTCCGAAACCCTCTCATCTCTCCAAGGATATACCTAGAGACGTCCTGGCCAGGATCCATTTCCTCCATTACAAAGAGGAAGTACTTAAAGCAGCCAAGAATCCTCCTACACTACCTGACCGCTTCTCTAATTATCTAATAATCTCGCGTTATTTGCTGACTTGTCAGCCACTACTCTGAACAGAAGAAGAGCGTTCTCTACTTCCACCGCAATTCTACGAGAAAAAGGAATTTCTTATCATTGGGGATTTCCTGTAAAACTTCTTGTAACCAGGAATGGAGCCACTCATGCACTTCATAACCCCAGTGCGGCACTCCACCTAATTAACAAATGGTTCCCTGACTCCATACAAGAGACTTCTACTTCACCAAACAAAAAGAGACCTCCTCCTCTCCACCAAGAATGGACCACTGTCAGAAAGTCTTCCTCCGTGGATTCATCATATGGCCACAGACTCTCTCACTCAAGATCCCGATCTCCTACTTGAACACCGGGACACTCCAAGACGTCCATGGACACATGTTAACCAACTTTCCGGAATCACAGAACCTCTGGACTTTTCGTCCAACATGCCTGGTTCCTCCGTCAAACCCCTCTGCTTAATACTCCAGTTCCTTCCTGACTGGACATTCTTTAGCCGTGTGTGGTTAGTAACAACTCTTTATCCTAATTCAGGGTTGGGCAGTCAGTCACAATCTCTGCTTTATTGTCTTTACATACTTCGTATACCTCCACTCCCTCATTTGCCAAGGTAAGCCTAATGGTTTTGGCATGAGGCGTACTTATAGCTATTACGAACTCGGTAGCGTTCTACTTGATTGATGTCACGTATGATGATAATGGTCGATATATTATTTTAAACTGTGACATTAATAACGTGAAGTTCTCTATTGTCTCACTCTATGCTCCCAATAGGCGACGAGAAATTTCTTTCTCACCTACTCACGGTTCTCAACAAACATAGATATGGGGCGATTATATTGGCTGGGGATTTTAATAAGGTCCTTTCCCCCCGTATAGATAAGAATCCTCATAACACTTCGGACAAAAGCACAGACATTTCTAGCATTCTCTTTAAGGAAGACTTATATGACACATGGAGAACCCTTCACGCCGATGAGAGAGACTATACGTTCTTCTCTAATCCACACCACACATACTCGCGTATTGATCTCATTATGGTGGACAAATGGCTTCTCCAAAATATTGTCTCCTCCACAATTGGTATTATATCATGGTCGGACCACGCTCCTGTATCAATATCCATTAAGGAACAATTTAACAACCCACCTACTGCCTTCTGGTGACTCAATCATTCTATTTTGGGAGACCCAGCTGTTAACACTATAATAGAAAGGGATTTGACCGAATTCTTTCATTTTAATTCCCCATCAGATACTAACGTTATTACAAATTGGTGTGCCCACAAAGCTGTCTTGTGTGGCACCTTTATAAAACTAGCCTTGGCCCAAAAAAAAAGCCAACAGGATTAACGACATTCTTCCATCTTTAATTAATAATGATCAGGTTGGCTTCGTTAAGGACCGACAAACGGTAGATGGAACAAGACGATTTATCAACTTGATTCACTTTGCAGAAACTCGTCGGATGCCTTCTCTGTTGCTCTCCTTGGATGCGGAGAAGGCATTTGACAGAGTGCATTGGGGTTTTTTGTCATCGGTTCAAGCTAAATTTGGCTTCGCAGGCAAGATTCTCTCGGCTATTGAGGCCCTGTATTCTCACCCCTCTGCTGTTGTTTTTTCCTCAGGATTCTTATCACATAGATTTAATATTTCAAACGGCACACGTCAGGATTGCCCCCTATCGCCTCTCATTTTTGCTCTTGTGATGGAACCTCTAGCCGAGTCCATACGAATTGATCCTTTGATATCGGGCTTGCTGATAGGTGGAAAGACCATCGCATCGGCTTATTCGCCGACAATGTAATCATAGCTTGCAGAGATCCCTTAGTATCCCTTCCATCCATACTTGACACTTTAAAGAAATTTGGAGCCGTCTCATATTACAAAATCAATGAAACTAAATCTTAAATTCTTAATATGGGCCTTTCTCCTCACATAGTTAATGTCCTTAAATCTAGATTTCCATTTACCTGGACACCCACCTCACTCCCTTATTTGGGTATAAAATTAACGTTCCCTAGTACGCGTCTTTTTGATGACAACTATGCTGTGTTATTGAAAAATATGAAGCACATAATTTCAAATCTACCTTCTTTGGGAGTTTCCTGGTTAGGCAGAGTAGCAGCCATTAAAATGATGATCCTTCCCAAAATACTATACATGTTTCGTACTGTCCCAATATTTCTTCCACTAGTTTACATTCAAAAGCTGCAAAGCATTATTATGCAATATATATGGATTAAAAAGAAATCCAGGGTTCGGGCAGCAACTCTACCTACCTTTGAGAAATGGAGGCATTAGTTGCCCTTCTATTCTTCAGTACTACAGGGCCACCTAAATTGTGGGTGGTGATGGAGATGAAAGAGCTGGGTCACTGTGGAATTCAAGATATTTTTAGTGCAGTATATTTGTTCCAGACAGTTTTGTCATACCCTCATTCTACTTTGGGAGCAATCACACAATTATGGCATCGGTTTGTACTTCCTAACAAATTATTCCAAGCTAACCCATTATCTTTGTCTATTAAAATTTTTGAGGCGGCGATACCTGACCTGAATTTAGAGGTCTGGATTGATAAGGGAGTAAGGCGCATATCAGACATTTGGGACGGTGAAACTATGATTCCATTTGCAACCCTTCACAATAATTTCCACATTAGCAACAAAGATTTTTTTAAATACCTACAACTACGCCACGCTTTCCAATCACTCATAATACATTCCACTCAAACTGACTCTGATTTGCTTAAATGGTTGATGCAGCCTAATAAACATCATAAAGGCATCTCACGGTGCTACTCATTGCTACTTAAGACTTATTTAGACCTTCCTGACCCCTACAAACTCAAATGGGAAACTGAGCTCCAAACGCAATTTACTGCAGACCAGTGGCAATCGGCACACTCGGTTATATCCTCTGTGTCTAAATGTATTAGCCATTTAGAAACTTCCAAAAAACTATTGTACCGATGGTACCTTATGCCGTCACGATTAGCATTATTCAATCAAATTCCAAACACCTGCTGGAGGTGCTCAGATATAGGATCGTTTCTACACATATGGTGGCAATGTCCCAGAATACTTACGTTTTGGAGGAAGATTGGTAAATTTTTGTCGACTCTTTGTAGGTTTCCTGTTATATTGGATGCCCCCCTAGCGCTACTCAACATTAATGTAGACCAATATTCCCATTTTCATAAGACCATTATTTTGCATGCGTTGATTTCAGCGAGATATAACATCACACAACGCTGGAATTCTAATCTAATACCTTCTCTTAAGGCAGTGATTCAAGGCATAAACTCTAATTGTTGGCACGAATTTAAGATTTCAAATGCCCAAAATAAGACTGCTGTCTTCTATAACAAGTGGGACATATGGATACATAGTATATACAACACGGTTCAATTTCTATGACTCCTATATTCCATCGAAACTAATCGATTTTAAGTGAGCGCAACTTGTATGAGTGCAAATTTGTTTTTGTTGTTTTTCTTTTATATTGTTTTCTGTTCTCTTTTTATGTTTGTCATTTTCGAATGATCTCAACAAGTTTTCTTATGTCATTTGTATAACTTGTATACTGTATCTGCGTTGCATCTGTACGTGTATATAATTTTGTTTACTTTTACTAACAAAACAAAAACCAAAAGATTAATAAAAATTATGTTTCAAAAAAACAAACACCTTTCTAAGATGACAAAATTGGAGCCCGTTTTAAAAGAGTTTAGGAGGCGATCTAAACTTCAATGGTGTCACTGAAATGCCTCGATCATGAGGCATTCAGTGGCACCGAACACTCACCCCAGGACGCGGTGTGACTGCTCCGGAGAGCAGTCAGAACCACCACTGCGAGTGATTTTCGCAAGATGGCAGCACGTCCTTCTTATAACAAAGTTGGAAAAGTTTGCAAGAGGGTCTCCAGACCCTCTAGAGAACTCTGGCTCCACTTGCAGGTTGAATAAAGATACTGTATTCAACCATGCAAGTCAATGGAGCCCAGCTTTCTAATCACAATATGATTAGTTAAATATTTAAAAATAAAAAAGAAATATGGGAAAAAAACCTTTAAAAAAAACGTTAAAATAATTATGCATCAAGAGGACCATCAGTTCAGAAAATGCAAAAAAAAGAGATAAAATAAAGTTTATTATTATGAGCAATTGCTAAAATTAGCACTGTATCTTCCCAAAAATCTTGACATGGAACGAGTTTAAGTAAAAGCACTTCAAATACCAAAGGGGTGTCTAATTTAAAATATAAAAAGAATGCTTTGATGGGGTAAATTGGAGTGGCCGGGCTCAAAGATAGGGCATAGGCACAGACTGACAAAAAAATGGGGGGGGGGAAAAGCGGGGCACACAAATAATTACTACGACAAGTTTGACAAAGCGTGGTAGTAGAAGTTAGTGCATGGAAGGGTTAAAATACCAGCATTTGAAATACCTTGAGGTGTCTAGTTTTCAAAAATATATGGTTTGATGGGGTAAATTACATTGGCCAGCTTCAAAGATACCCAAAATAGCACATGGGGTGGAATGACCAGCTTTGGGAAAAAAATGGTTATAAAATAGCAAATTGCTACTTATTGCCCAATAACTTGCAGAAAAAAGCAAAAAAACATAAAAACATTTCTAAACTCAGGACAAATTTCATTTGCTTTTTTGGATGAGTAAAAAGATTGTTGTTGGGTAAATTTTCATCATATTTTTTTTTTTTTTAAGGAAATTAGATGATATGGTCAAAAAAATGGTATCTGAAGAAAGCACTTCTTGTCCTGAAAAAAACAATATATAACTTGTTTATTACGCTAAATGAGCGAGGAAACAATCACATCTAAACATGAGCACCGCAAAAGTGTTCAAACAGCCTTGGTCCCAAAGAGTACAAACGGTAAAAAACAGCCTGGTCCTTAAGGGGTTAAAAAGGATTAATCACAATAAATTGTGGCTTCAGGCATTCAGTGTATGATGACTTTTTTTTTAGTGTACTGATATACTCCCAATCCCATCACATAAGATTCTATTTTATATTATCTGTCTCGCACTGATGGCATCTTTATCCAGTACACAACGATACCGAGGAGTTAGATTCTGTCTATTTTAATCCTCAGAACCAGGCCAATGATACTCTTAATCCAGCCCTGCCCAAAAGATTCTAAGAAGTGTTTTTTTATCTCATCGACAAAATGTGAGAAATAATGTACATACCATACAATCCCTTTAAACATGTATCAAATACACTGCATAGTTTGAATACACTATATAGTTTGAAGCAAATATGCTTATATAATACTTTTTTACCCTTTGTCAATTCAAATTTCATTTAAAAAATATGGTCATCTTAGTGTATGCATACATATAAATCCGTAAACATGCTAAAGAAACAAACTCTAGATAAAAAATAAATATGTCTGTGTGATGGTGCTTGTACTCCACAAAAGCTCATTGGCCTATTGTTTTTTTTTAACTTAAAAGCATTAAGTAGACTTATATACATACATACTTGTGTTTTGTATTTTTGGCTTGTTTTGCAGTGGTCAGCAGCAGCCACAATACACTAGAAAAGTGTATTTCTAGCGGTCAACAATTGAAACAGGGAGAAGTGCCACTACATAGCAGGTATTAAGTGGGCCATCAGAGCCCACTTTGCCTGTTCTGTATTACCTTGCTAGCTTGCTCTCCAGATCTTCAGTGCACTTCATACAACATACCAACATTCAATATAATTTAGGGACTAGTATTTAGTTTCTTCCTCCATGTTGACCCTCTGTTAATTGGGAATTGGAAATAAATATCTAACATACAGATACCTGATATGTGTGCCATGCATTACATTAGATTTGTACTTTTGGATTTGTACAAACTTTAGTTTTAAAGAAATTTGACAATTTCATAAATTTGTATGGTTACAATGAAACAAGTGAAAGCAAGTGAAAACAAGCTCTGATGCGTTCTCTTTCAATCACTCTATTACATGCACCCTCACGCCCTCTGTCAATGCCACCCTACCTTGTGGCTCCTTCTCTGTCTCCTTTGCTTCATGTCTTGCTCTTTGTTTCTTTTTGTCTTCCCTAGTAGTTTGCTTGTCTTACCTCAATGCAACATTATCCCGACCAGGTATAGTAGTTCTGCAACAGGGTGGAGCCTCGCTGCATGCCTTCTCCCCTAATCCTCCGTTAGGGGGAGATGGCATGCAACAATGCTCTGTACTGTTTCGGAAGTACTACACCAGGCTGGAATAAAGCAGACAGAGTGCAGAAATGGGACAAGTAAACTGCCGGAGAAGACAGAAGAAATGTAGCGAAGGAGACGGAGAAGCAAAGACGCAATGAAAGTAGGTGTAAGGCACCTACCTTAAACGGCTCCCGGTCGTCCTCTTCTCTCTCCCGGCAGAAACGCCGGCACCACTCACTGGCACATGAAGCAGCCGCTCGCGCGCAAGGCCGCTTCATGAATATTTATGAGGCTGACCACCAACTGGATTCCACTGTGTCGCTATGGCAACGGGGAACGCCCCCCCGGGCTATTTAAACCTCACTCTCCATGTCCTCAGTGCTCAGTTATACTGGTGCTTCCCGTATCTCGTGAGCCCCTCCAGTATCTCAAGTTGTTTGTCTCGTTTATCCGGTATACGACCCTGGTCTGCTTATTGGTTCTCGTGTACTTCTGGCATCCTGACTCTGGCTATTCTAAGACTCTGTATCTCTGGCATCCTGACCCCGGCTCTCCCAACAACTACGTGTACTTCTGGCATCCTGACCCTGGCTATCCCTACCGACTCTGTGTACCTCTGGCTTCCTGACCCCGGCTATCTCAACGGCTCCTGTGTATCTCCGGCTTCCCGACCCTGGTCTGCTAAATGGCTTCATTCTGACCACCCGTGCTTACAGCTACACTGCCAAGCGCCCTGTTACCCTCACCAGGCCCCTTGTGCGTGTTCTGTTCTGAGCAAGTGTGTTCCATTCCTGCATTCCGGATTCCTCCTGGTAATACGAACCTCACAGTAGGAGAAATGTTGGCTGACCCCTCTGGCACCAAGACGTTAGCAGCAGATCCTTTAAGTCCTGTAAGTTACGAGATGAGGCCTCCATGGATGCATCCTGAAGTCATGTGTTCTCCAGGTAAGTGACGCACACACAACCGGCCATCCACATGATGTAAAAGAAAACATGATTCATCAGACCAGGCCACCTTCTTCCATTGCGCACACACATGCATCAATGAGCTAAGAAAATTTTAAACAAATGAAAATTATAAAGGAATATAGGGTGCAACCAGAGCAAGCTAATATATTTTTTGTACTCTGTCACATTTATGCTAGCTGTGGACAATTTATGCACCTATAAAACTGAATACATTTTCTTTTTTAATTCATTTTTTTAAAAAAAGTTACAATCTCTTACATATATGATTTTTTTTTTAACAAAAGCCGTACTTGTCCCAAATATATATATATATATAATTAATTACCAATTTGTATTTTTTTTTTAAAATCAATATTTATTAACAAGGATTCCGAGGATCAAAGCATATCATGAACAGATACACATAAAATGGGCCACAAGTAGATCGCAACAATGTGACTATAGAGCAAAGTATACCAAGAGACAGTCGAGTACAAGTTAATGCGGCACATTGGTGCAAAAAGAACAGCATCAAATGACATGGCTTATGGAAAGTACATAGGAATCCATTCAGATAGCACAGTACAAACGACTTCTCAGAAGTGTTTTTATGATATATAAGAAAGATAGAGCAGAGATAGAGGAAGAAAAAGAGTCAGAGAGCGGGAAGAAGGAATGGGAAGGAAGTAGGGATGGGAGATGACTATCGCCTCATAAGCCAGAACCGTTTAGAGATGAAATAGTTCCATTCTGGTGGTAATATCCGCGGTTTAGTGAGCCAAGGCTTCCAAATGGCTTCAGACTTGGATATCTCATCTTTCAGAGTGGCTGTAAGGTGTTCCATGATAATGATATTCCAGATTGCGGCCTGGATTTCGGCCTCAGTCTGCGGTGATCCCTTCCATCTCCGAGCTATTGTTAGCTTGATCGCCGCGCAAATGCGGTGTATGAGCTTGTGGTTATGGGATGAGAGCTCGGGCTGCGTGACGTCCATCACCAACAAGGCCACTTCCGGAGTCTCCGGAATCACAAGACCGATAGCCTGGGACAGCTTGTGGAAGGTGGACTGCCATATAGGCTGGACAGACGCACAACTCCACCATGCATGCAGGTAGGTGCCGGACTGACCACAGCCCCTGAAGCACTGTTCACCGAGTGGAAAATACCGTATTGACCGAGAGGCTAGAGGCCTCTTCGACAGCAGGGAAAGAATTAAGTGCCTGATCTGGAGATATCGAAATAATTCCGATGGTGGAATATCCTGCGACGCACGTAACTCGTGGAATGGAATGACTACATTCTGATGAACCAATTGGCCTACTCGTACAAGTCCTCTCTCTAGACACCACTGGAAGCTCCTCGGGTCCACTCCCACCGGGTTAAAGAACACAGGAGTAAGGGGAGAGATATCTCCGGCAAGATTCAAGGCATAGCGACAGGACTTCCAAACAGAGAGGGAGGCCCTCATCGACGATGGAAGAGTAGCTGTGGGTCGAACCGGGGCGACCGTCCAGAGAAGGTGGTGAAGTTGATGATGCGAAAATCCCGTTCGATGTCCACCCACGGGAGGGCGCCTTCCGGGAGTGACCAGGATTCTAATTGAGCAATTCTAGTCGCCAAATAATAAAGGTAGAGATTTGGAGCAGCAAGCCAGCCTTTGCATTTGGGCATGTACATTGTGTGTCTATTGATGCGGGCTCTCTTGAAATTCCAGATTAATCTAAATAGAAATGATTGGAATGCCTCCAAATCGGATCTGCGTATTGGGATGGGCAATGCTCATAGATAGAGAGACCTGGATTTCCAGGTGAACTTAAAAGCAGTAGAGAGAGAAGTCAGTATCGGAGCTCGCAGGTTTATGTTCAGGGCCTCGCATTTAGAGTCATTGACTTCATATCCGGAGGCACTAGAAAAAACTTGTAGAGTGGAATATAGGTTCGGAAGGGAAACAAGAGGGTTCGACATGGTCAGTAAGATATCGTCCGCGAACAGGTAAGCTTGTATTGACTCCCATGAGTCTCCACGCCTCGCACATCTGGATTAGACCGTATCGCGATCGCCAGCGGTTCCAGGCATATGGTGAATAAAAGAGGCGACAGTGGGCAACCTTGCCTGGTGCCATTTAACACTCGAAAGGGTAAAGATTCGTGCCCCATAAGAGCAATTGTCACCATAGGGGAGTCATATAATGCTCGTACGCCCTGAAGAAAACGACCACTAAAACCAAACGACTGCAGTTCTTCCCACATATAGTGCCAGTCTATGCGGTCAAATGCCTTTTCTTCGTCCAACACAAGGAGAATCATCAGTTGATTCGTAGATATCGCAACGTCAATCAGGTCCAGGGTGCGCCTGATGTTGTCTGGAGCTTCCCTTTGGGGTATAAAGCCCACTTGATCCGGATGAATCAACGTTGACATAATGGAGCTCAACCGTGTCGCTAAAAGTTTTGCATATAATTTAGTATCTGCATTAAGAAGGGAGATGGGACGATAGCTCCCGCAGTTGGCTGGATCCTTCCCCTCCTTATGTATTACAATAATCTTAGCTGTAAGCATATCCTGTGGGATCGGCCCTCCATTCAAGAAGCCGTTAAAAAGGGTGAGTAATCTGGAGCTCAACAATGAAGAGAACTTCTTGTAGTACGAGCCTGGAAGACCGTCTGGGCCAGGAGCCTTAGAGGGTTTGATGGAGGAAAGAGCGCGTTTGAGGTCATCTTCCGAAAAGGGGCTGTTTAAAAAATCCAAGTGGTCCGCAGATAAGTGTGGAAGCGAGAGGGAACCCAGGAAGTCTGAAATATGCCCATTCCCAGTTTTATTAAGAGGAGCCTTGTTGCCATCATAGAGCGATCTGTAATATGCAGCAAATTGTTCCGCAATATCAGCGGAGTTCACCCAAGACTTTTGGTGTCTGTCTACGATTTTCATTATGGTTTGTGATTTCCTCTTAGAGCGCAGGCGCCTCGCCAACATCGCGCTCGGCTTATTCGCATGCTCAAAAAAATTTTGTTTCGTAAGGTTGAGGGAGTAAAGTACTGCTTTACTAAGAAGCAAGTTCAATTCACCCCGTGTCTGGATAATCTCCCGGAGCGTTGAGTCGCATAAGGAGCGTTTGTGTTGAGTTTCGAGTTGAGTGAGCTTGTCTGTAAGTGACCTCACTTCTAGTCGGCGTGCGCGGTTGCGCCGTGCGGCGATTCTAAGAAAAGATCCACAGATAAAGGCTTTATGGGCCGACCAAACCAGGGTGGGATCCATATCAGGAGTCTCGTTGAAATGAAAATATTCACCCAGATCTCGTCGAACAACTTCCAATACCGAAGGATCGGTCAATAGGAATTCATCCAGTCTCCAAGCGGGACGAGTATTGGGAGCGAGCATTCCACCACGCCGTGGTTCGACCATGTTATGGGGTGGATTGTAGCAGACATGTCAGACGTAACCATGTTTTGGCTTAAAAAAAACAAAGTCAATGCGGGAGTAGGAGTTATGAGGGTGAGGAAAAAAAAGAAAAGTCAAGCATTTTAGGGTGGAACAGCCTCCAAATATCCACGCGGGCTGAAGTGCGGACAAAATCTTTAAGGTGTTTTGTGTTGGGCGATGTAGAGGCTGTAGATTGCGGTCCCTTCCTATCCAGGAACGGGTCCCAGACAGAGTTGAAGTCTCCGCCTACGATAATACGGTGGGAACGGTATGGCAACAAAATATCTGATAAGCGGTTGTAAAAAGAAACATCACTTGTGGAAGGGGCATAAACATTCAAGATAACTGTGGGTTGGTTGCGTAAGGTTCCTATCAATAATAGAAAGCGGCCCCATTTGTCTGAGTGGCTCTCCGTGAGTTGGAAACCTAGAGATGTCCGTAGAAAGATACTAACTCCATTCTTTTTCTGTCTCGGGTGCGGTGCATGGAAGTGTGTCCCGAAGGATCTGTGCCAATAAGACGGTATATAGGATTTGCGAAGATGTGTTTCTTGCAGCATGATAATATCGCAGTGATGATGTTGATAGTATCGTAGAGCCATGTTCCTCTTATGTGGGGTGTTGAGGCCCCTAACATTATGAGAGATGATCTTAATCCGCCCAGACATCACAACGGTAGGAACAACGCTATTATAGAGGAGCCAAACATCATGAGCAAGGCAGTTGCAGCAATGAACATCGACATCTCCCAGAAGAAGAGGTAGGGTAAGGAGAGGGACAGAGAAAAGAGAGAGAGATACAAAAAAGAGAAGAGATAGAACATAACAAAAAACAGAATCCCAAAATAACAGAAACATATGTGAAACTTGGCTACCACTTGACAGCAGCTCGTCGATCACTCCCGACCGCAAGTTGGGCAGGACGACCGTCAAGTAGTAGAGTGAAGGCTGTGGTCAATAGGGGGAATTAACTGTCCATGGGATCCGACGGTCTTTCCCCAGCCCTGAAGTGAAGATAGACTAACCCCTGAGACTAGCAAGGGCCCCCTGGAAGCGTTTATAGGTGAGACCTGTCAGCAACACCCGGGCACACGTAAATACAACGCCGTATATAAAGGCCCACGAAAACGAGCTCCTGCACTAACATCAAAACAAAATAAAACAAAATAAAACAAAAACGAGGCAACGCAGTGAGGTGCATAAGAAACAACTTATCTGTCCGGCGCGGCACATGGTGGTTAAAGCAGTAATAATCTCACAAAACGTCCGGATGTGTACCGCAGCCTGAACGCCGTAGAAAATGCCTGGAAATGGCCATAGACCAAACCGGGAGACAAGCAGTTATCGTGATGTCGATGCATCGACCCCCCTCAAGGTATGGCATCTCCCGACGCGGTGCTGGGGGTGATAGGGTCGTGCGTGGAATGAGCGGTGATCACCGAGGTCCGAGTAGATGTGTCCGAGGTGTCCGAGGTCGCAGTAGATTGTTCTTGACGTCTTCTCTTGCGGCCAAGAAGTAACGGCGGGAGATCCAGTTCCCTGAGCAGTGTGTCAGCCTCTGCCATTGTTTTGATGGTGAGGCTCCTGCCGTCGGCCGTGGCCAGGAGGGCGAAGGGAAACCGCCAACGATAAGAAACATCCCGTGACCAAAGGTGATCGGTAACCGGTTTGTATTCCCTGTGACGTTGGAGGGTCTTGGGAGATAGATCTGCGAAAAACTGGATTTCTGCGTTGCCAACGGTAAGTGGTTTTGATCTGGCCTCCTTCATCAAAGCATCCCCAACGGGAAAGTCCGAAACTTTACAACAATGTCTCTCGGTCTGTCGCGAATAGTGGGCTTGGGACTCAGGGCCCTATGAGCTCGACCACAATCTGCTCCTGCGGCGTGTTAGGAAGAAGTTGACGTAACAGGCCAGAGAGTACCTCATCGATGTCCAGGTAAGTCTCCGGCACACCTCGAATACGGATATTATCCCACCGGGATCTGTTCTCGAGGTCTTCTTGATCATCGTAAAGGGATTGCAATTCTCGTCGCAGTGAAATGATGTCTGACTGCAACGTGCGTTGTACCTGTTGCATCGAGGACTGTGCGGTTTCAAGTGCGTCTGTACGGAGCCCAATAGTCGATATGTCTCGTCGCAGGTCTTGTAATTCGCCACGAATTTGGTCGATGATATCCTGCTTAACAGAAAGAACCAGGTTCTTAAGGTCAGCAATATCCTGTTTGGAACAGGCTGCCTCCGCGGCCATGTCTTCAAGTAGGCCCAAATGCGCAGATGGTGAGGGCGTGGGAAGCACCGCAGAAGAGGGTTTCGTATGAAAAATGTCCGGCACCGATGACTTTCTTGCAGCTTTCCGAGTGCCTCCGGGCATTCTGCAACGGTGGAACGTATTCCGGAGAAAGTAAAAGTGGGTGAAGTCACTTAATCAGAAGCTTATGTAGGGCACGAAGGGAGAGCAGAGGAATTACACGACCATCTTGTCCCGCGGCCAGCCACGCCCCCTACCAATTGTATTTTGAAATGCTAATAATGTATAAATATATCTGACTTCTAATTATTATTTTACTGTTAAGGATAGCCGCGTAATTTTGTTGGCATAGCCATTCCAGTAAAATAACTGGAGTAGTAGGAACGTAGCATTAATTTATAGTGCAGAAAGTCTAAGCAGTGCGGGAACATCGTTGTAGGTGTCGGGTTACAGTCGTGTGCCAGGGTTGGAAGCGTGAACGTTGTGAGAAGAGTGTAGTAACTGGTGCTACATGTTCAATAGCAGATGTGAGAGTGGAGTTATAGACAGAGGTAGTGTTGTTAGGGCACGTCATGTTTGAGATAGGAGAAAGGAGAGGGAGTAAATTCATTGAGAAGTTCTGAAGGTTAATAGAGCTGAAGTCTCTGGGTTGGGGTGCAAGGGAGTGAGTAGGAGGCAAGGTTAGAGAGCAGGAAAGGAAGTGGTGTCAGAGAGGGGGAAACACGTATCATAAACACGCTCAACATAAAACGTTAATTAGCGAGAGAGCACATGCTAGAAAAGGTCCAGGGTGTGACCATCATCATGAGTAGGGGAGTTGATATGTTGTTGGAGATCAAAAGAGGAGGTAATAGAATAGACATTTTGAAGCCATGGGACTCAATGGGTGTCAACTGGGATGTTGAAATCCCCAAGAATAACAGAAGGAATATCAAAGGAGAAGAAGAGAGGAAGCCATGAGGAGAAGTAGTCAAGACAGATGTTAGCCGGGTCAGGGGGTGGTATATAACAGCAATGCGTATAGAGATAGGATGAAATAGTCGGATATCATGGACTTCGAATGAAGACAAAGAGAGTGATGGGGCAGAGGGAATAGGTTGAAAAGTACAAGTAGGCGAGAGTAGGAAGCCTACCCCTTCACCCTTCCTGTCATCAAGTCTGGGAGTGTGAGTGAGGTGTAGGCCACCATAGGAGAGAACAGCAGGAGAGTCAGTGTTCGAAGAGGATAGCCAGGTTTCAGTTAGAGCAAGAAGGTGTAAGGAACTAGAGACAAAGTGGTCATGTAGGGCTGTTAGTTTGTTACAGACCGAACGTGCATTCCAGAGTGCAAAGGTAAATGGAGGGTAGGAGGAGCGGCAGGGTATGTGGACAAGATTATTGAGGTTTCAGTAATGTTGACTGGGAGAGGATGGGGGAGAGAGCACAAAAGGAGTACCAGGGTTCGTGGGTCCCCAGCTGCTAAAAGAAGTAGAAGACAGAGTGAGAGGAGGTGGATTTATGTGAGCGGAGAGATAGCTGGGAGTGAGGGGAGGTGGGGGAAAGGGAGGAGTTGAAGTTGAGAAGTGCTTTGGATGAGAGAAGGGGAGAAGAAAGTAATGATGGTGCAATACAGACATAGTGTTCGGTTGCTGGTGCCTGGAGAGTAATTTTACTAACAATAGAGGAAAGAGAACGGAGGAACAAGAGGATTGTGAACATGGTATGTGGAGAAAGGGTGATGGGAATGGAGGTGGAGCAAACACAATAAGCAGTAGGTAGCACTTGACAGTTCAGACAGTTCAGTGGAATATTGATTGCAGGGAGTCTCCCAGGTCTTCTCTGTCCTCCTTGTTGAACTCCCTTGGTCAACTCCCAGATCATGACACTTAGTAAAAATTGGCACACAGATAGAAAGTGGCACACAGATGAAATGTGGCCTGTGCCTCTAAGAGGCTTGTGCCTCCAATGTCACTACTGGTGGCTGCTTGTTAGGTATTTACCAATTGATTAATTACCCCACAATAAAATCACAGACACATGGGGGAGAGGGGAGGATAGCTAACAGGGTACTAATTATTCAATATAGACAAATCAAAGGGCAAACAAAGGAATGATACAAATGCATGAATGATAACAGACAAGGTAAAGGCAAAAAAGTTAAATACCTGAGCAATTAATTAATTACACAGGGCAGCCAGCATTCAACCTAAGGTAATAAATGCTCACCCTGTACACCAGTGCTAAAACTTTAGCCAGAACATAGATATTTATTGTATACAAAGAAGCAGAGAGCACTTTTAACTTTTTTGAGTTCAACTGTTACCTTCTTATTTTCTTTAACAGTGAGCGGGAACGTAGTTACTGTCAGTTAATCTCTGATTCCACCTCCTCAAGGTAAGTGTTGTCAGTGAACTGTTTCTTTGACCCATTGGTTTATTTATCATTGTTTATCTTCTCACTTGAAACTAAGATTGTGTAAACCTTTTCTTTGTCTTTTTCTTCTGTCCTTTACTGCTGTCAGCATTAATCCTCTCACTAAGACTATATAATCTTGCAAATGTACACGTAATAAGCTTGTGGGGGGAAGCAGAGAATTCTTTGGAGCAGCAAGCATGATGTAAATTTAAACATTAAACACTTACATTTAAAATAGGTATCACATTCTTTAAGTCTTATAGCCTTACAAGTGGGCTCCCTCAGAGGCTCTTAACCATCCGACATTTTTATGAATACAAATTGTTAGAATTTAAAATACAAAAATGCTTTACTTGTGGGTTTTGTTAACCCCTTAACGACAAAGCCCGTACATGTAAGGGCTGCTGTTAAACAGCTGAATCGCCGCGATCAGTGGCTTTGCAGCATCCACGGAAGCCTCACAAGTGAGGCTGACCATGGAACCGGGGAGGAAAGCCCTCCCAACAAGAAAAATGGCCTCCGCCGCACCGACTAAAACAGCTTAGGAAGCGATCGGAATCGCCTCCTACGCATAAACGGTGTTGCTGACATGCCTCGATATCGAGGCATGTAGCAACACAACCCGCCTACCCCGATAGCCTTGTGATTGTTCCGAGGAACCACAAATGCCATCATGTAAATGACTTTGCCGTCACTTACAAGATGGTGTCACCAACTGAAAAATCAATGAGTTCACAAAGGGTCTATCAAGAACAGGTACTGCATTGTGAACAGGTACTGCATTCAACCATGCAAGGTCAATGGAGACCACTAATCAGTGAGATAAGTAAAAAAAAATAAAAAAAAATATGGGACATGGGCACAGAGTGACCAGATGTCTAAATGGCAAAAAAAATACACACCTCACAAAGATGGCCTTTTACCTCCCAACTAACCCAACAAACCCATGCATGTGTGGTACCACTGCGCTCAGGAGATGTTACTGTTCACATATTGGGGTGTTGTTTGACACGGACATATACCAGGTGCGGTAAATTTATACCTGGAGTACAACGTGTGTGAAAAAACAAACAAAAATTCTTTATTACCCTAAAGTTTGACAAAGGCTGATGGTAGAACTAGTGCATGGAAATGGTAAAAAATACCTGCATTTGAAATACCTTGGGGTGTCTAGTTTTTAAAAATACATGGTTTGATGGAGTAAATTTAATTTGTCGGCTTTAAAGATACCTGAAATAGCACATGGGGCAGAATGACCAGCTTTGGGGAAAAATGGTTTTGAAATAGCAAAACGCTACTGGTACTTATTGAACCATAACGTACAGACAAAAGCAAAAAAACATAAAAACACTGAGTATTTCTAAACTCAGGACAAATAGTAGAATCTATTTAGCAGGTTTTTTTAAAAAAAAAGTGAGAAAAATTTATTTTTTAACAAAAAATCAAAATATTTTATAATTTTTTATAGTAAATTAGATGGTATGATAAAAAAATGGTATCTGAAGAAAGCCCTGTTTGTCCTGAAAAAACAATATATAATATATGTGGGTGCACGAAATGAGAAAGAAGAAAATCACACAATGTACTACGAGTAAGAAATAGTCTTGTCATTAAGCGGTAACTATAATACATAAATATAGCTGTCACATTATTAAATTATCACATTGCTACTTCTATAACTTTTGCTACAATGTATCTTTGTTGTAACTGTTTCACTTGCATCTGCAGTATTTTACTTTGCAGTTGGTGTTTCCTAATACTAACCTTTATCATTTGTTTCCTTATTTGCAGTTTTCATAAATCATCCTATTGCTCCCAGGAGTCTTCAGAGTTCTACATGCTGTCATACTTAGCACATAGTGTCAAAACAATGTCTTCATACAATATTATATATGTGGTTTTGATCATTTGAAAACAAATCAGTAAAACAAAATGCTGCTTCTTCTTTAAAAGAAAAATAAATTACCACAGTTGCTCAATTATAAGACAACCCACCACAATTTGAATATTAATTTAGGAAAAAAGAAAAAGCCTGAATATAAGACTACCCTATAGGAAAAGTTTTACTAGTAAATATTAATTCACATGTAAACAATTTTTTTCATATTTAATAAAAACTATGAGAAAAATGATTTGTTTGTTTTTATTTCCATTTATTTGCCACTCTGCCCCCAGTTATGCACATTTGCCCCCAGAAATGCCTTATACCCCCTATATGCCACTCTGCCTCCCTGATATCCCACACTGCCTACCTGATATGCCTTTTTACCCCTATATGCCACTCTGCCTCAAACCATTATCACCCCCCCCGACATACCAGTGCATCCCTAGACTTGTCCCCGTGCTTCAGACTCCCTTTTGTGTAGTGGGGGCAGCCCGTGGAGGTCTGTGCAATGCACACAGACAACCTCTGCTGCTGCTGGCCGGTACTTCCGCAGGGTCTTCTATGACTGAGCACTGGAAGGTCATGTCATAGAAGCCCTAGAGGAAGTGCCAGCAGCTGCGGAGGTTATCTGCGCGCAACGCACAGATGTCCACTGGCTGCCAGAGAGGAGGATCCAGGTCCAGTGCAGCGCTGCAGGGGATCTGAATCGTAGTCTTGTAGTCAGACCTCTATTTGAGGTCTGATTATAAGAAGACCTCGAATATAAGACGAGGGATATTTTTCAGAGCATTCTGAAAAAAAACCTTGTCTTATAATCAAGCAAATATGGTATATAAAAGAAGTATAAACATTGATAAAAATATTAATTGTTAAAAATAAAAAAATTACAGTTCTTAAGAATACGTGCACATATATTCTTCCAATAATGCTGTAGTACAAAATCAGAGGGGCGCTGCTTTGAGTGCTAATACTCATTTCATTTCTGTATTTTAAATAATATTTTCTGCATACTGACCCCTACTAGTCTCCACATCTTAAATAATTAGGATATTTACAAAACATGGGTATTATGTTTTTCCTTAAAATACAATGATTCACCATATGAATCATAAAGTTGCAATGGAGAAGTGTGCTATGATAAACCAAAGGATTTATTGTAGAAACCGTTCACCGACAATAATTCAGCACTTTCCCTGAGGAGTTGGCATCACAACCACATTGACATTACCTATTAGACTAGTGTATTCGGATTCGATTGCAAATTTACCCAGTTTTGGTAACTTCGGTTATTCGTACAAAGCTCCCAAAACTAGGCCAGACCCCCATGAATTGTATGAAAACTAAGCAAAAAGCTCAGAATTTTCACATGAAATTTGTGAGTCCACATTCACTCACTCATTCTCACGTTCTCTAAATGTTTCCCTACCTTCTCTGCTGACCACTTCTGCAAACCACTTTCTCTTCCACATCTTCTCCCTTCTCTTCTCTATTCTGTCTTCAATCTTCAATCCTTAATCTGGCTATTATATATCTTTGTCCGCATAACCCAGCGGTAACTTCCTCCAAAATGGCAGTGCTGTGGTAACGTCCTCCCCGATCCTCCAATTGAGAATCAGGATGTCACCATAAGCGCCACCATATTGCCCTCAGTTCACATGAGGGCAAAACGACTTACAAAAATGCTTATAATGATGTCTTCTCTCCCAATTGGAGCATCAAGGAGATGGCATCACTACATGCGCAGCCATATTGCCCTTAGTTCACGTGAGGGAAAAATGACGGCACTTGCGGTAATGTCCTCTCCCACCATTGGAGGATCAAGTTGCGTATGACCTGTGGTATGGAATGCTCCTGTACATTACATCCTGGGATCTAAGCTTACATCCATTTTTTACAGCTCTGAGTTTTCCTGGGTTTAGATGCAGTTAGCTTTAATTGTGGTGGGAACGTGACTTTTAGTTCTTTAACCAAACAAGGAGTGATGTGCTTTTTGACAATTTGCGAACAACATACCAGATATCCAAGAAGAGATATTCAGATATCTCCAACTCAAACATTTTGTGGACACCATGGAAGTTAAATGGAGTACCCCTAAAATCACAGCCTTTGAGAGACTTTACCCTATGCAAATGAGGCAACCGCACATGATCTCTTGAGTTTACACATATATCCTATCCCACCAAGGAATAAGAATCACCAGTTTCAACTCTACGTAGGCAGCAGACCTACAGACTGAGATATCAGACGAAAATTGATCCATAACATTCCAGAATGTTCATACCCTCACTGCATGTACAACTGTCAAAGAAAGGACTTATAAAATAATTTAATGTTTGAAACCTAGACCTGCTAAAGCTGGAAAAGATATTTCCAGGGTCAACTGATCAGTGTTTACATGGCTGTGGCTAATTTGTTATCCAAGGCTCTGCAGGTCAGAGTAGATCCCTCCTCAACATTTGCCCTACTGATACTCAAAGCAGATAATGCAAGGATGGAGAAACATCAATTACACCTACCCAGTGTCATTGGAAAGGAGAACCACCACTTGTGTTTGAAATTTTACATAACACTTTTAGCGCCTATTTGTGATGGAGAAAATTACCACAACACTGAGGACTAGGCTACCTAAGTTCCAGACAATATGGGCATGAGCGTATCTAGAAACCAAGGGGCCCTGATGCGAAAATTCCCCCTGGGTCCCCCTGTGACGGAATCTTCCATCACTGGGGCCCCTGGAGAGGCCTGAGAGCCAGCCTACTCCCTACTGACTATGGGCCCAGGCCTTGTAGAGACCAAGTTGGTCCCGTCACACCCTCAACTTCAACAGCTAGTCTGTGCCTTCTTTGCCCCTTGCCCCCCTCCTTCCAACACAAACATATGTAAGCACACAAATGACACACACTTACTCATACTCACTAACACACACTCCATCTCACCCCACTTGCACATCCATGCTCACACACCCATGCTCACACACACGTATACATCCATGCTCACCATGCCCAGTGCCTCCTATAGGCAAAGGCAAAGTAGGCGCCCGTCTAGGGGCACCGACAGTTATGATTCATTCATGAGAAGCATGGCAACGGCTCATGGTCACTATGGGGAGGAGTGGGGTATAAGTGGGTGTGGTAAAATGGGAAGGGCTTGTGGGGGAGGAGCCAGGGGATGGCAAAAATCCTTGCAGCAGCCCTGATGCTCACACACATACACATCCATGCTCACAGGCACACATCCATGCTCACTCACACAGAAGTACACATACATACACACACACTAACAGATATACAACATACATCCCTCATCCCTACACATATACATCCATGCTCACACATACACACAAGTACACATTCCATGCTCACACACACAAAAGTACACATCCATGTTTACACACGCAAGTACACATCCATGCTTACATAATATATTATATATATATATATACTGTCAGGCTCCCACCCCCACTACACGCAGGGGGTCCCTACCTCCTGGAGCCATCCCCGCTTCCTCAGGGACCCGACGCGTGTCGGCGCCACCGCGTCCTAGGCCGCATCCCTGTGGTACAGCCGGCAGGGGGGGTATCCGGGCATCCGCTTTGGTGTCTTCATTGAAGCGGGCTGGGTGCCGGTGGTGCCTAGGATAGCACTAGCCTAATTAATGCCATAACAGTTTATGGTGGGGGAGGAGCCAGATGATGCAGAGGGCCGGGTCCGGGATCATTAACCCCATAAAACCTGTGCACCTAGACCCAGGATGCCATCTCTTTGGTGCTCTGCACCTCAATGACGAGGGGGCTGCGGTATGTTTGATGATATACATAGTCAGCAAAAATGGTCAGGTGACGACCAATGACGATCACTTTCTTTGCTTAAACAGTATTGCTGTAATGCCTCGATGTTGGGGCATCAACATCCGCCATACACTTTATGGTGGTGGATGCCCGTTTTAAAAGAGTTTAGGAGGCGATCAACGATAACGAGGCATTCAGCGACACCGAACACTCATTCCAGGACACACTGTGACTGCTCCGGAGAGCCACTGCAAGTGATTTTGCCACTCGCAAGATGGCGGCACGTCCTTTAAAAAGAATAAAGAGGTTTTAAAAGGTCGCTAGAGGGTCTCCAGACCCTCTAGAGAACTCTGGCTCCACTTGCAGGTTGAATACAGGTACTGCATTCAACCATGCAAGTAAATGGAACCCAGCTTTCTAATCATAATGTGGATAGTAAAAATATTTTTTTTAAAAAAATTAAAAATATGGAAAAAAGCTAAAAAAAAAAGCCAGTAACATTTTAAAATAATTATGCAATAACTATCCAGTTCCAGCAAAATGTTAAAAAAGTCCAAAAGAAATTAAAAAAAAAATAAAGTTAATTATTGTGAGCAAGGGCTAAAAGTGAACTGTATCTGCCCAAAAATCTTGACATGGAAAGAGTTAAAGGGAAAGCATTTCAAATACTGAAAGAATGTCTAATTAAAAAAAAAAAATGAATGGTTTGATGGGATAAATTGGGGTGGCCGGGCTCAAAGGGCATAGGCACAGACTGAATTGGGGTGGGAAGCACACTTGCCAAACGTTGCCTTTTAACCCCCAAACACCAGACAAACCCATGCATGGGTGGAATCGTTGTACTCAGGAGATGTTGATGAACACATATCGGGGTGTTGTTTGATAGTGACGTATACCTGGAGCTATAAATGTATACCTGAAGTACAATTTCTGTGAAAAAAATACAAAACAATTACTACCACATACTTTGGCAAAGGCTGGTGGTAGAATCTCATGCATGGAAAGGGTTAAAATACTAGCATCTGAAATACCTTGGGGTGTCTAGTTTTCAAAAATATGTGGTTTGATGGGGTAAATTGAATAAGCCCACTTCAAAGACGGCCCTATTAGGACACGGGGGCAGTAGAACCAGATGCGAAAGTTCCAAGTTAAAAAATGCACACTTCCTAAATGTGGCATTTTATCTCCCAAACAACCCGACAAACCCATGCACGGGGGGGTATCACTGTACTCGGGGGATATTGCTGAACACATATTGAGGTCTTGTTTCAAAGTGATGTTTACCAGTGGGTACACTAAATGAGTGAGGAGAAAATTACATCTAAACACGAGCACTGCAAACGTTTTAAAACAGCCTCAGTCCCAAAGGGTACAAAAAGTAAAAAACAGTCTGGTCCTTAAACCCTTCAGTCCCAGGAGTTTTTGGTACCTCAAGTCCCGGAGCAATTTTGCCATTTTTGCAGTATGTCGGTTCAGCGATTATTCTCCATCCTGTAAACAGTGTACCCATGTAAACTACCGTATTGGCCCGATTATAGGCCGCACTTTTTCCCCATAATTTATAGGGGGGGTACGGCCTATAATCGGGGTTTAGCATTTTTACCTTCTCCAGGGTGTCTGGAAGACCGGATCAGAAGACTGCAGATCGCTTTCGGTAGTGCGGTCCAGCGAAAATGCGGTCCCCCGGCAACATGAGCAAAAACTTTCGTTCCACCCTGATTCTTGATTCTCAACGTTGATGTAGATGAGGCAGACTGGCGCAGGAGGTGGAGGTCACGTCTGCCGCATCTACATCAACGTTGCAAAACTAAAGTTTAGTCAAGGAGGGTGGGAGCCTCCTACCATACATTAAATGCAAAAAATAATAATATTGGTGCGGCCAATATGGTATATATTGTTTTTTCAAGGAGAGATAGAGCTTTCTTTTGATACCATAGTTAGATGATTAGCTGAAAACTTAGGATGATAACTTTACTAAAAACTAGCAAAAAATTTGAAAAAAAACCCTAATTGTTTTCCCTTTGAATCCTCACAAAATTAGG
>VKOC01046631.1:0-11032 GCA_009364415.1 Spea multiplicata | reverse complement strand
GCAATTTCTAGTATTCTTGGTGTGACTTTTGATTTCGTACCTGTACAGTATACAGTGCTGTGAAAAATGATTTCTCCATCCTGTTTTTGCTATTCACATTGAAATGTTTTAGATCATTCGACTATTTTAAAAAAGAAAGACAGACATACGTGACATCATCATTTAAAAACGGCATTTTGTCTTGACACAGGGTATGTCTATTTAAAATTAATTTGATGCGTTATAAAAATACAAAAATAGAAGAAAATGGCAAGGGGCAAATACTCTTTCACAGCACTGTATATAAAGCTTAAAAAAGGCACGACTTGTATTCGCATATTAAAAATTAGATAAATAGTGCAGATAACAGATTTCTGGTGCAGTAAAGTCATCTCTTAATGGGGCACACTTGCAATATCTTTCTACATCATGTGTGGCTTAAAACAATACTAGACATGTTTCTATTTTGGAACCGTAGACACAAACATGATTTTTCAGGCTTTATTAATTTCTTATATAAGCAATGACTATATATATTGTATATACATTCATATATCAATATTTTTGAGGTTTGTAAGTTTGTTTTACAAACTTATGTTTAAATGTTTATTTTTCCAAACTGTAACACATCCAGATATCACAATTGCAATACGGTGGTTACATAACATCCCCTGAAAATCAGATGCATAGAGATTTAGCCATACATGCATAACATAGCCTGCAAAGAAACAAGCGTTGTTATAGCACCCCCTCACTGCCATGACCCACTTTTCTTCCAGAATGCTGAGGCTGTATCTATGACTAAAACTATGTCCTATATTAGGGCCAAAATAAAAAAAATAAAAAAAAAACCTGTCCATAAAGAACAGAACAAATTTAAATATGTCATGGAGTTTTTGATTGAATAGACAGCCCTTCCACATGACCTAAAGTAACACATTCGTTTTGAGTCAAGAAGGGCAAGGAGCTGAAACAGAATCCTTTTGCGACATCTATCTGCTCTCCCTTTAGTGAATAAAATCTCTTCTACAAGGTACTCTAGGTCTTGTGCATTTACCTTTAGATTCTTCAAGTATTATTAACCTTTTAGTGTTTTCTGGATTTTTTTTTGTTTGCTCAGCTCATACTTCAAGTATCCTAAATGTCCATGACATGTAAGACTACATTGAATTTTGTTTTCGTCTAGCTAGTTACATTAGCCTTGCTTATATATTAGACTTACATATGTTTAGGTGCTGAATCCTAGGAGACCTGATGTATGGATCATAAAACCAGTTTATTTAGCATGGCAAAAGAAACCCAAAAATATACACGGTTAACATCATTGTTTGTAGCCAGCATCTAACTTCTTTTGGAATGTGTGAAACAGGTCTTTTAGCAGTGTTTTATGTCCCAGGGCCCTGGCAGAGTGTGTTAAATTATGCAACACATTAAGTAGAACATGATGTAAACAGAAAAAGAAGCAGCAAAATGTTCATATAAATGCTCGAAATTGTGCTGATCAAACATACGGTAATGTTTTTGTGTATAGGTTATGTGGAATATGTATGCAGATATGCTTTCAGTACATTTTAGTGGTATTTTTCACATATATTATGTGTTTATTTTACTATAGTTTGATGTTGTTGGGTTTTTTTTGGCAACCATGGTAGTTGTGAGCTGATGTAAATTGTATGTATGTTATGTCAGTGTTTGTGTCCTGTATTGACCCTTTCCCTTCTGGTTACTTTCTGTCTCACAGAAACTTTTACCCAGAACAAGAGGGATGCGCACTGGACTGAGTGATGCTCTTGAGGTGCTCAGATTGTTCTAAGTACCAATTTGTCCATCTTAATCACCATCACATTTTCCACTTTTCAGTTGACATTATCATTTTTTATGGCTTCCATGACAACCAGTTAATTTAATTTAATTTTGTTTTGCTTTGATTATTCATTTATTTTTGTTTTCCTCATCCATTTTTTACATGTAGAGTTCAGATGAGATTCAGAACATAGTGGAGGTGAAAAAACAGTCAGAATGTGATAATAAAGAAACACCTTTTACAGAAGATATAAAAATGGAAGAAAACAAAGAAGTTGACTTTCCAAGTGAAGCCAATGGAGAGGTCCGAGAAGTAAAACAGTTGGAAAAGAAAGAAACAGATTCTGTGTCTTCATCAGACAGTAGCAGTGATAGCGAGAATGAGGAAGCAGAGTACCAAGCTGAAAGCAGGTTATCTGAAAGTGTCCTCAGGGAGGAACTAGAAGAAAGTGCAGAAGATATCCAGGAAAGCCAGCCAGAAGATGAATCAAATGTCATTCTAGTTGAAGACCATACCATGATGGTAAAAGTTACACATTCTGAAGAGATGACAACCCTCATGACCCAAGAAATCACGTACAAAGTTGGTGAGAACATTTTTACAGAAGGCCATGAAGCTGTTGAAGAAGAGCACAACAAAATCAATGGAGATTTATCTCCTGTTGATGAGGCATCTGCTCAAATTATTTGTTGTTCTGAGGTAAATGGGCCATAATGAGTCAATATTAGACTATGTGGTGCTTTCTGTTCATTCTTCTGTGGTGGACATCTTCCTTTTAACCGTTTCTTGCTATATATGCACTCTTCTGGGAAAAAAGAGATTTGAACCATTTCAGTTATGAAAAGGAGAAACAAACATTAGTGAGCAAGTAATCTTCACTTTCTTTCCTGGTGCCGCAGTACTCTTTAGCTGCATACACTTTCTTCCATCTCTTTATTTTATCACATTTTTTACATTTCATATATGAGGTCTTCATAGTCAAATCCAATGCAAAAAAATCTTTTATCAAATGTCTTATTGTACTGTTGTTGACATGCGTGTACACAAGTCCAGTCACTTAATGTTGCTAACACTGTTTTTATTGTATATTCTTTCAGAAGCTTTTTTCCTGTGTATATTATAAAGCAGAATTTGGAGAATTTGGAAATACTGCTGTGTGTCCTTATGTCATGTTCTAGTCGATCTTATTTTTTTAATTATATAATATAAATGTAGGAGGAGAAAAATGGCAGCTACTTGAGTTGGCTATGGAGAGTAGGTAGTTTCTACATTAATTTTATATTTCAAGATATTAACTCATTGTGTGGTATATTTCAGAAATTGGGTTTCAGATAGATAGATATGACATTATAAATCAGTTACCTTTATTGCCCCGCCCCCACACACTGTTCAGTAATGGGTAGTTTTTCAGTGATAAGACATGTTATTTATTAAAGGCGTTATATATCCTTTTTTTAATCACACTTTCCTTTTCATCAATGCTTACCTTGGAAAAGAAAATAAAGAGTTGGTGGAAACCAACTAAAAATAAAGTTTAAGTGGAAAGTACTACACAAATATTGTGTATACTCTTTAGGAATATGTTTGTTGTTTCAATCCGAAAAAGGCTGACTTTTTCGGATTGAAACAACAAAGTTGTTGCTTTTTCTCTCTCTTGCTTTTCCTCCTACCTCCTGGAGAAAAACACACCATTGTACCTTTGTGTAATGGACATTGGTAACTGAATTACACGTCAGTACAGGTACCATAGTAGAAAAATCAATACCTTTTCACTTCATTTTAGGTAAATTTTCTAGGTACATTATTTGTTGTCTACAATAAGCAATTGTATAATATTGCACAATTTTCTGTGTGAATGATAATTATTTTCCTTCAGCCTCCTGTGGTCAAAACAGAGATGGTCACCATTTCTGATGCCACACAAAGAACTGAAATTTCTACAAAGGAAGTACCTATTGTCCAAACAGAAACTAAAACAATCACCTTCGAGTCTCCACAGGTAGATACTTTTATTTTTATGTAGAGTAAATTTGGTTTCAGTGTTGGCCATGGAGTACCTGCTGACTCTTTTGTAATAGTTATGTTATCTGCTTACCTCCTGTAGTATAGTCTGCATGCATATTCTTATTTTGCATTACTTTATGAATTTTATAACTGTCATCAGCATAACCAAATGGTGACAAACCTATTCTAATTACGTTCCTATTGCAGTATATGAAGTACATGCTTCCCACCTTGGTTTCCAGAGATTAGCATCTTGAAAAAACAACAAATTTATTTTAACTTTAATTCATAGCTTTTTCACTGTAAAATATGATGTGCAATATCATTAACAGCTTGACTCTTAAAAACAATTTACCCACTTCACTGCTGTGACATAGTTGTAATATTTACTGCTGCAAATACAAAGAAGGAAATGGTTGGTTAGTTGATCAAAGGGACACTTCAACTAGCATATGGATTGATGTGCGCATATGCGGCAAGTGAACTCTATTTCAATAGGAGCACTTTCCTGCCACTGATTGGCTGGCTGAAGCACCCGATCAGTGGCAGGAAATGTCTGACCGCAGAGGTGCAGGGCTCATGTGGTTACAGGGCTGCAACTTCTAGGTCAGGTAAGTATTTTTTTTTTTTTTTTTTTTTTTTGAAGAATGCATATTAAAGTACTCACAGAGGCAGTGAAGGCCTCACTTACACAGTTTAGAATATCATAATGGGGGTATTGTTATAAATACTCAGACTTTTTCACTGGGATACAGTAATTATTATTGCAAGTAACCTGTGTGTCCATATGTTGTTTTAATGAAACTCCCATGATTCTCACATTAACTTCCTTGAATTACTGTTCAATGATGAAGAGGTGGAACGCTGTTGGTTAAGTAAATGAGTTTCATTAGTTACTTTTTAAAAAATAAATATTTATTAAAGTATTTACTTGATTATAAGATGACCCTGATTATAAGACAAAAGAAGCAGAGGCTCAGCACTGAAATGGTAAGGTGAGTTTATTTCACACAGGCAACATTTAGAAACACAGGTCTTTCTCAAGCCTTTCTCAAGACCTTTGTGTTGGAAACGTTGCCTGTGTGAAATAAACTCACCTTACCATTTGAGTGCTGAGCCTCTGCTTCTTTATTTTGGATTTATTGAAGGACTTTGTTCCTGATTATAAGACGACCCCCCCCCAAATTTTAATATTATTTTAGAAAAAAAAGAAAGCCTGAATATAAGACTACCCTTTAAGAAAAATTTTTTACTACTAAATATTCTAAAAACTATTTTTCATATTTAATAAAAACTGTGCTGCATGTAGACAACCTCTGCTTCCCATGAGCTTCTATAACTGAGCACGGAAAGGTCATGTCACGCCGGCGCTCCATCATAGAAGCCCCCAGAGGAAGTGCCGGCAGCAGCGGAGGCTGAGAGAGGTGAATCCAGGTCCCCTACAGTGCTGCGGGGGATCTGGATCTTAGTCTTGCAGTCAGACCTCTATTTGAAGTCAACCTTGAATATAAGACGAAGAGTATTTTTCAGAGCATTTGCTCTGAAAAAAAACCTCATCTTATAATCGAACAAATACAGTATTTAAGGCGTGACTCCAAAGAGGCCAGAAATTGTTTATCCTTGTCTCAAACCAGCTTAAGGAATTTTTAAATGAGATTTGACCTGTGTGATAGAAGGTTTTAAAGATATTGAAGCTATTAGTTGGGGACTATTTTTGCCTACTTACTGAGAGAATGGTAGATAAATGTAACAACATTCTAGAAAATGTAGAAGTTAACACAGTTAGGGAATGTAAATATGGATGGCATAGACCATATGTCTATCCTGAATCTGACAAAACCAAGACTGAATAAGTTAGGGAGGCATGGACGAGAACATACAAATCAGAATGCATAAGTCTAGTAGCAATGTTGTACATGTATGACTGAATGAACATTTAATTGTACCTCATCCATAGTTTAAATCAAGGAATTCTCTTGTTTGTGTCTGGAAAAAAATCTTAAAATTATCACTTGTTTCTGTCTTTCCAACCAGCTGGATGGAACCGCAGATGGTGAGCCTGGTGTGTTACTGAGTGCTCAGACCATTACATCAGATTCCATTCTTACTACAACAACTACACACATAACCAAGGTACTCATGGCCTGCAATGTGGTTAAAATGTGAGACTGTCTCTTCTGAAAGAGGGGAAGATGTTCCTGCGGTTGGCTTTTTGCTTATGAATGACACTGAGACATCTTCAAGGCTGTCCTGTTGGAGGACTAGTAACATTAGAATGAATACTTTGCGATGAATTCCAGAATACTGTCTTTAATACTCTTTAAGCATTTATTTGGTAGAGACTTAACTTAGTAAGTTACTGATATTTCTAGGCCCATCAATGTTCAGGTTTATTTTATACATTCACAATTATAGTTTCTAAATTATATATACTGTAAATGTCATATTTATTTAATATGTTACATCATTGGAACACTGCCTGCATGAAATGTCAGTTATCCATTCCCTAGCAATGGGTTTATTGGTTCTAAATATCAAGACAGCAGCCATTTTTAATAACACCTTCTAATTATAGCCATCTGTCAGTTTCAACTTCAATATCATTACATTCATTTTCATTGTTGCAACTTTTGAATGGAGTTAATATGTTTGTTGGACCTGAATGTATACATGTATGGTTTTTGTACCTTGGTGCACAGCATATATGTGATGATCAGTTTGCTTTCTTTAGACAGGGAAAGGCGGAATATCTGAAACCAGAATTGAGAAGCGTATTGTTATCAGTGGAGATGCAGATATTGACCATGATGAGGTGAGCTGATTCTCAGACTGAGTGTGCTCATGTCGTCTAGTGTCTTTAAACCAATATATAGAAGACCTGAAGCAGACAAGGTGCACTTGTCATATTTCTTGTGTAAGATAAATATCTGTATTTATATAGAGGTGCATACACACAATAAATATTTTGGCTGCATAGATAGATAAATAAAGGGAAATGCAATGCTTTCATCTCCTATGAGTTCAGCTGATTGGGATTGCTATTTAAATTGCACCTCATTTCTACGTGGCAAGTACTAGCGGGGTTCATGTTTCTTCTCACATGATAAACTCTTAAGTCAGATTTGCACCTTATGCCTGGATATGTGCTATGTCCCTCTGCATGGGGAAGTATAGGTACTGCAAAATGCATGTGGGAGCACAAATCCCCCAAATTGCTGCTCCACACACCTATCACTACTATATGAAAGTCTGTGATTGGCTCACAGTCTGTACTTTTATTAAAATATTTAGACCCATTTTCTGATTTTGTGATATATATATATATATATATATATATATATATACTGACTCAAGCTATCCAACTAAGTTATAATTGTGGCTGATTTATAATCCTATCAGAGTAATAGGTAAAATGACAACAAATACAAAGAAAGTGTGTGGCAATGCAATGTCACCCCTAGAGCAAGGGAAACACTTTGCTGTACAAATGACCTGAAAATCACTATTTAACCCCTTCAGTACCGGGACGTACCTGGTACTTCCTGGTTTACATTCGCCGGTAGACCGGGACGTACCAGGTACGTCGATGCCGAAAAGCGGTCCCGCGTCGCACTGAACGCCGGGATCGCGAGGGGCTGGCTGCTACTGACCGCTGGGCGACCCCAGCGATCGTGCAGCAGCCAATCGGCGTCACTTTCATGCACGTGATCGCTTTAAAAGCGAATCACATGCATGATTTTGAATATTGGCAGATACAATGTTTGTAAACATTGTATCTGCCTATATTACCCTGTCTCCCTCCTCCTCACTCGTGGTTGTGAGTTGGAGAGAGAAAGAGCACGTTGTTGGAGAGAGTCCTGAGCGTTTTCATTAAAAAAAAAATAAAAAAATAATTTTTATATCATTTTTTCACTCCTGATCAGTGTTCTGATCAGCAGCATTTGACCCTAAGGGGTTAATTCTTTTTTTTTTCTTAAAATTGTGGGTGGGTGGCTGTGGGTGGGTTAGTTAGTGGGAAATGGATTAGTTAGTGGGGAATTGATTAGGTAGGAATTAGGGTTAGGGTCTAGGATTAGGTAGGGAGAAAAAAAAATATATATAAAAAATATATATATATATGGCTAGGTTTTATACAGTGGAAGAGGCATATACAATGTTGGCCTCAGACACTGACACTGCGTCAGACTCTGCAACTGACACTGCGTCAGATTTTGATGTGGGCCAGTTTAGCAGCAGCTCTGATGATGCTGCACCCACAGTTAAAAGGAGCCGTGTTGCTTCTACTCCTCCTGATCCCTCTGATGAGTGGATCCCTGCAGCTGGCACTTTTCCAGATGTTCCCCCCTTCACTGCCAATTCCGGCATTCATCCGGATGTCGCAGAATATACCCCATGCCAGTTTATGGAGCTGTTCATGGGCAATGAGTTTTGGGAGGCGTTAGTTTACCAGACTAACTTGTACGCTGCCCAGGAATGTAGAAATAAAGCAAACAAGCAAAAGGCATGGACTCCCACTGATGTGTGCGAGTTAAAAACATTCTGGGCACTCACCATGATAATGGGGATAATAAAAAAGCCCACTTTAAAGTCGTACTGGAGCACAGACCCCGTTATTTCAACCCCAATTTTCTCCAACACCATGAAAAGGGGAAGGTATGAACTCCTCCTCCGCTTTTTACATTTCAATGACAATACCCAGTGCATTCCCAAACATGACCCCACATATGACAGGCTTTTTAAAATTCGCCCTCTGATTTCTCACTTCCAAACTAAATTTGCTGCCGTTTATACCCCCAAGCGAGAAATTAGTATTGATGAGTCCCTAATGAAATTTAAAGGCCGGTTAGGGTTCAAGCAATACATTCCCTCTAAACGCTCCCGGTATGGGGTAAAATTTTATAAATTATGTGAGAGCAGTAGTGGCTACACATATTCCTTCCGGGTTTATGAGGGGAAAGATGCCAAGCTTGACCCACCAGGTTGCCCAGACCATCTGGGCGTAAGTGAAAAAATTGTCTGGGACCTTGTTTGCCCCTTACTGAACAAAGGGTACCACTTGTACATGGACAACTATTATACAAGTGTCCCTTTGTTCAGGTTGTTGTTTTGTATGGACACCTTGGCCTGTGGCACCATAAGGCAGAGCAGAATAGGGGTCCCAAAACAGATTAGGGAAACCAAATTAAAAATTGGGGCATCCTTAGCTTTACGCCAACAAGAAATTTTGGCTGTAAAATATAGGGACAAGAAGGATGTGTGCATGTTAAGCACGATTCATGACGATGCCACTGTTCCTGTCCGGGGCAAAACTCAGGTCCGAAGAAAGCCAACCTGCATCAAGGCCTACAATAGGCATATGGGGGGAGTGGATTTGGCCGATCAATTATTGCAGCCGTACCTCATAATGAGAAAAACCAATACGTGGTATAAAAAGGTAGCCATTTATATAATGCAGATTGCAACTCATAATGCATTCTTACTTTTTAAAAAAATACACCCTGCCAAAAAAACACATTTTTATCCTTTCAGTTTTTGTTACTCAAGGAAATCTTGGCTCCAGCAGAACAAGACCCCTCAGCATCTCTCGTAATTCAGGAAGAACATTTCCCCTTCAAATTTCCTCCTATGCCAAAGGGCACAAAAACAGTATTTTACTGTTCTGGTTGCCCTGATAAGCCCGGTCTGTGCATTGGCAACTGTTTTAAAGAATTTCATACAGTTGCCAGGTACAAAAAATAATTTAATTGTTAATCTTAATCTTTCTTACAGTTGCCAGTTACAAAAAATTATTTCATTTTTTCTTAATCTTAATCTACTGTTCTTAATCTACTGTTCATAAATATATACTATTTTGGGGTACTTTACAGTGGGGGGCTTCCAAAATGTCCCAAATGGGATATGGGCCCAGTAAACCAATTCCTGAAAACTTGCGCATGTTCCAGTTATGGCCTCATGGCTTCCTCAAAAAATGCATGAACCATGCATGTGAGGCCTTGTTGGAATCGGGGGATCTTGGTGAACAAAATGTGGTGTTTTCTTCCACTGTTGCACTTATGGTGTGCAAGAAATTCAGTGCAACAATGAAATGTATGCGTTAAAAACGCAATAAAATAATTTCCCTGTGAAGTTTGGCAGACATGAGTGAAGAAATGGCTAGCTGAAAACTGTCAAAACTACCCTAGTTGAACACCTTGACTTGTCTACTGTTCATAAATATATACTTTTATGGGGTAATTTACAGTGGGGGGCTTCCAAAATGTCCCAAATGGGATATGGGCCCAGGAAACCAATTTCTGCAAATTCCAAATTTGAAAACGAAAATGCGCATGTTCCAGTTTAGCCCTCATAGCTTCCTCAAAAAATGCATGAACCATGCATGTGAGGCCTTGTTGGAATCGGGGGATGTTGGTGAACAAAATGTGGTGTTTTCTTCCACTGTTGCACTTATGGTGTGCAAGAAATTCAGTGCAACATTGAAATGTATGCGTTAAAAACGCAATAAAATAAATTTTCCTGTAAACTTTGGCAGACATCAGTGAAGAAATGGCTAGCTGAAAACTGTCAAAACTACCCTAGTTGAACACCTTGACTCGTCTACTGTTCATAAATATATACTTTTATGGGGTAATTTACAGTGGGGGGCTTCCAAAATGTCCCAAATGGGATATGGGCCCAGGAAACCAATTTCTGAAAATTCCAAATTTGAAAACGAAAATGCACATGTTCCAGTTTAGCCCTCATAGCTTCCTCAAAAAATGCATGAACCATGCATGTGAGGCCTTGTTGGAACCGGGGGATGTTGGTGAACAAAATGTGGTGCTTTCTTCCACTGTTGCACATATGCTGTGCAAGAAATACATTTTAACATTGAAATGTATGCGTTAAAAACGCAATAAAATACATTTTCTGTGAACTTTGGCAGACATCAGTGAAGAAATGGCTAGCTGAAAACTGTCAAAACTACCCTAGTTGAACACCTTGACTTGTCTACTGTTCATAAATATATACTTTTATGGGGTAATTTACAGTGGGGGGCTTCCAAAATGTCACAAATGGGATATGGGCCCAGCAAACAAATTTCTGAAAATTCCAAATGTGAAAACGAAAATGCGCATGTTCCAGTTTTTCCCTCATAGCTTCCTCAAAAAATGCATGAACCATGCATGTGAGGCCTTGTTGGAACCGGGGGATGTTGGTGAACACAGTTTGGTGTTTTTTTCTGCAGTTGCACATATTCTATACAAA